>OX578137.1:71212103-71262103 GCA_951213105.1 Amaurobius ferox | reverse complement strand
GTCCAGTTTTAAGATTTATATTCATTGGTGATCTTATTAATATGCTTATATGTTGAATTTTAAGAAAATACTTTTAAGATTGAATAAGATGAAATTTGAAAGCAAAGTGATCCAACACTCGTATATTCTTGCAAGGTCATTGTTATTAATTAATATGCGTTTGCGCATTTCCACATGATTGACATCCAAAGAACAATAACTCGCAGTTAAAAATTACCCTTTTTCCATCGGCAATAGTTGGCGCTTAAATCTTTATATTATCAAAAGTCGCAAAATACAGAGTTTAAGATAAATTTTTCTCTTTTGCAAATAGTTTAACATTACCTAGACAATTTTATACATTTTAAAAATTTTATAAATTATATAAATACAATTTTATAAAATTCATTCAAAGATCTATACCTACTTGTGGGACAAGCCTTTACTTTCTACAACATTATTTGTAATTTTAAAACCTCCGACTGAGACGCACACACACACACAGACACACACACACACACACACAAACATACACACAAACACATACACACATACACACACACATCACAAGCATTACAATAGTGTTGATGTTTCATAATACGAAATATGACACATGTGCTGTAGGGAACTTGCACGTTATTGTTTCATGCCTGCAGTAATATGGCATTTCATTTAAATACTTTATGATCTAGTAAACAGTTTTATGAAAACAATTTTTGTGAAGACACTTTTTATGAAAACAATACTTTTTCTATACATTTGCTCTCTATATATTGCGTAGCATGAGAATGCAAAAATTTAATTTGCAACATTTGCTAATTCTGTAATTTCTAACGTTTTTAAAAATGCAAAGTCTGACTTTTATTAATATATATGTAACCTTCATAAATATGTTATTTAAATCCAATTTCTAAATTGTCATTTACAGTAATTGCAATATATTTCTTGTTGCCAGAGGCTGAAAATTGCCGACAAATATTCACAGGAAGAAACGTAAACGTCAAAGCAGTGTACATTTCATTCAATCTTAATGCTCATATACTATTTCTTGCAGTATTTTCACTTAAATGCAGAATTATATAAAAAGCAATTACAACTGATATGAAGGTAATTCAATTTTAGTTAAATTTAATTATTTAGCCTTATTACTGAAAAAACAATTACCTGGTCCATAAAAATACTCAGCTGAAGTATTTCGCCCAGGATAACAGGTCTGATACCGTGAATATTTTATAAAGGAAATGGACAGTAGGCAATTTGAGACAAGTTCATTAAAGAAGTTCGGAGGTATATGTCAAATTGCGACATGTCATTCTGCTTTTTGGCGTGTGGATGGTTGCCAAAAAACATATGAAACATGTATTTCTGAATATATTTAAAAATCAAGCTTCAGTGAAAGAATGGTTTTGAATGCAATTAAATATAGTATAATTTCATTTATTTCTATTTGATAAGAAACGTTAGTGAATTATCAACGTGAACATATTTTCAAATATTAATATCAGCATCTAATCGGTTACGTTGGATACTTAAATATAAACCTTGAAATTACGTATATTTGAGATTATTTATGTAACTATTTACTTTCAACGTTTATGTACTCTATGATGTAATGTGGAATGACAGGATGATAAATTTGAAATTTTAAATATGCAAAATCAATTTTTTCTGTGGACAAAATACTGTCAATTTTTAAAACATTTCTTTAGATGCTTAAGTCTGTATGCATCATTCGAAACAAAAGTATAAAATGGTAAAAGAAAAAAATATGCAAAAATCATCTTGAGTATCTACAAATATAGTCATTAAGAATATGTAATTTATTTTACCAAGAATTTGATGAGCGGGAATCTAATCTATAATTAGATGCCAATTACTATATCCAGAAACAGTCGCTTCTGGAACTTCTCAATCTGTTTAATAATTCAAATCGTCAGACATTCGAAAACTATTCTACTACTTTAAGAGTCAATTTTCGAAAGTGTATCGAATGATATTCGGGAATGCAGAGGAGGCTGAGTATTTACAAAGTAGCTTGGATGGCAATATCTGAAATAAATTGCAACATTTTACGCAAAATCCATACTGCAAGTACATAATGAATTTTCGTCGAGACGTTAATTGCAAATGAATTTGACCATAGTAATGCACAATCCATTTGCAACATATGTACAGTTGAAACATATGCAGAGTTGAAACATATGTAAAGTTGTATTTAAAGCATAAGAATGATATCATCAGAAAATATTAAACCACACTTTATTATATACGTAGAGCGTAGAATAAATCTGTAAATGTGATTTCTACGAAAATGATTATCTGCATTTAATGAACATCTTGCTAAGAGTAAAAGATGTAAAACTGCACAACGATATTTATTTTCATATACAAAATTTAACGTTTATTTCTTCAAAATTCTGATTATAAATTTTAACTACACTGCATATTTTAGTACCTCATAAACACATTTTGAGTATTTTGGAATGCAATTTAATTCTAGCACTGCAAAACTAAAATAATATTGAACATTATGCATTTTTATCCTAAAAGTAATAATCCCAATAATACCATGTACAATATTACATTAAAATTATCACACTATGCACTCGGCTACAGTATGATATATAAATTATTGAATGGATGCATTTGTTTTTTATTACAATATAAATAAAATATATTATCTTTATTTACATTACTGTGAAGCCTTATAATTTTGTAATTTTCAAAGAATCCACAAATAAACACAACACAAATTGTTTGCATTAATTTCATTCTAACACTAGAAAACTAATCAAAATATTGAATATCATATATTTTATCCTAAATTTAATAAACCCTACACTTCTTTATAGTACAACAACAAATTATTAAGCTATTTACTCGATTTTAGTATGATATTTAAATTAGTGAATACATACATTTGTTTTATATTACAATAAAAATCCAAAATATTATCATAGTCCTATTATTGTGAGCCCTTATGAATTTGTAATTGTCAACTAACCACACAGACAGACACAACAAATACTGTTTGCCGAAAACATAAAATAACCCTTGTAATTGTTTAGTAGAGAGAGTTAAGAACATTCCCAGGGGTTTAATTAACAAACACAAGGGAAATTCACTATTCCTCGAAAACTTTTCACTTCAATTTTTGGTTTATTACAAAGGTAAATAGTTTTTTTTTCCATTTTAACATGCGTGTAATCCGATCTTATTCAGTTTACTTATATTATATTCACACATAGACATTTCGAAATGCACTTATATGCATTTTTTTAAACAAAATACAAACAATGTAGCGTGAAACAAATAGTTAATTAAGGCAGTATGCTTGAATGTACATAACACCATAACACTTGCTGTTGTCGTAATAAGCGTGAATTGCATACTGAATTAGAACAATAATGCTAAAACTATAGTCTTGCACCGAGAATTTCAATATCTTTAAAATAAATATTTAATATAGTGTAACAAATCCGAAAAATGCATCTCATGTTTAGCGCATTTGTTCTCATATGAAATGTCGAGTGCCATCGCCCTCTAGACGTTATTATGGAACAGTAGACATTACTTCATGTCATATCAAAAATGTATTAAATATGTTTTAATTATGAAAATGGCTATTAAATATTGAACAAAGTAAGAATGACGCATAATTTCTGTATTACTAAATAACCAAAAAATAACAATGTCACATATTTCTCTTTATTTCGAGTTCTTTCACACATGGACATTTCGAAACAAATTATGTTTTTGCATTTTTGCGTATCCTCCTCTTCAATGTATCCATCAATATTAAATAATTTTAATATGACTTCAAATGTGTTTTTTTATCTCCATCAAAATTACGGAAATTTGTGCTTGATGTGATTTGAGCATGTGTTTTGCAATGTAATTTGGAAGAAATGAGTTTAAATTTGGCTCTGACGCTAAAAAGATTTCCATTAAACTAATTTAATGTCAATTATTTATGGACGCGCTATCATTGCAGATAGCATTATCCGTGACTTTTTAATGGCAATTTAGTCATGACTTTAGGATCTACAGAGTCGGGGTCATAATTACGAACCTGGGCATCACTGCTCCCTTCAACCGATTTTAATCATTAAGAAGAATGAAGCTGTCTGAAATATAGGACTGAATTTATCAGTATCCATAGATATTTGCAAAATTCTAGCATATAGCAAGATTTTTTCTTCTTCTCTTTGCAAATATTGTCAATTCCATATTTGCGAGCGAATCACAAGCTTGAAACTGTCCATGGATGCTGTTATATGCAATATCAATTACGTTAAGAACGCTTTTTATATTCTTAAGAATTAATTATTTGTATTCTTTTTGAGACTCTTTATAATTTGGCACAATGAAATGAATTCAATATTCCCAAATTGTCTGAGTACAACCTACAAACACAGGACAGAGAAAAATTATTGATGTTCAATATTTTATTACTGGTTTGAAATAATATTAATGCGTTTTTTAATATTATATAAAGTAGTGCTATTTTAAATGATTATTATATGATACAGAACACAAGTTTGGGTTTGCGTCATTTAAGCACATACATTTACAAATTGACGAATATTCCAAAAATATTAAAACCCTTCTATTCAAAATTTTTTACGAGATACTCGCTATAGGAACAAAATATGTAAAAAGAAATTCAACAAAAATTATAGTTTAAATCAATAAAACAGTTGCATGTACTTTATTAATAGGATATTATATTAATTTTATCTGAGAATTTGCTGAATTTAAGCGAAATTTATTGTAACAAAATCAACAAGCCCTTCCACTTTAGCTAGAATCTTGATTTTGGTACCATTTAATCCATCCGTCTTAGCATAGAACTCAAGAAATAAATATAAACTTGCGTAAAATTGATTTAGGATGGTGATACAAAGAGAACAAGTCACTGAAAACAACTAAAAGTTACGGATAATAATCGAGCATTACACTCAAGCCTGAATATCGGTATTGAACTTATTCACCCCTTTCAGCTTCGAGACTAAGGAAAAAATATATAATTTTAAGCATTAGATTTGGGGATAACCGTTAGAATAGAAGATCATTGACTGATTGATGATGTATCAAAATTATTGAACACTTCCATGTAATTAGGAGGGTGATGCAAAGAGATCAGAACACTGAAAATCACTTTTTATAATAAAAGAGCATTTCACTCCAGCTAGAATCTTGTTTTTAAACTTATTCTGCATGTCTCAGCTTCGAGACCAAGGGGATAAACTAAAATTTAAAAATTTCGATTTAAATATGACGGTGCGAAGAAAAAATCAAAGACTGGGGGATTATGTATAAAAATTATTGAGCACGTCCACTATAGCTATAATATTGGTTTTGTTGCAATTCTATCCTTATAAATTTCAAGACCAAGGGAAAATTCTAAAATTTCTGAAGTCGAATTAAAGATGACAATGACAACGTATGATCAAAGACTGAGTGTGTGATGTTTCAGCATTATTGAACAATATAATTATAATATTGATTTCTATGTAATTTGATCTGTCGCAACTTCGAGCCCAAGTTAAAAATTGAAAATATCAAAAACCCGAATTATTTAACACTAGCTTTAATCACTTTTAATTTATTAACACTAGCTTTAATCACTTTTAATGAACACTAGCTAACGTGCGAATGAACGTGCGAAAAGCGAATGAAATAGCTTTTAATAATAAACTAAGTTTTTCTGAAATTGCACTATTTCTACTATAAAACTTTAATATTTCATACCGAATAAAACTTTAATATTTCATACCGAATAAAACTTTAATATTCCATACCGAATAAAACTTTAATATTTCATACCGAATAAAACCTTAATAGTTCATCAAGATAACGGACATTAGCCCACAGCAGCGGTTCTCCGTCTATTTAAAAACATTGAAAAAATCAATTTGTTTTAAAATAAAATACTGAGCTATAAATTCCGAGAAATATATTAAAATGCGCTTTAACTCAATCTAATTGAAAAATTGTAATTGAAGAAACGCTTGAGAAACTCACATGTATTTAATAACAAAGCAACTTATTGTTTTCTAGAGTATATTTCATTTTCATTTTACTGAGAAATTAAGAATGAATACATGTATGTCAACACAATCACTCAAAGAATATGCATTACTAGAGAAATAAATATTTATCATATACATTTCACGTGCTATGCATATAAATGTCTGCCAGAGTAAGATGTTCCCCCGGCAAATTTCCAGATAACTTTCATGCGATGAATTTTTGTTTAAAAAATATAGAATATTATCTGCAATTGTTACGCTTGTCTGAGTTCATACAAACTAAAAGTCGATGTGCATATCTCCTATTTAAAGAGTACGATATATTTTAAATGAGTTTATTATAGTATTAACAAAATAATATCAATATGAATAAAAATTTTATTAATTTATGTCAGTGGAAATAATATATGTAGAATACTTGTATATTAAATTAGGGAAATATATCTTATTGTAATTTATGAATAACAATATCTCAATTGTTATGTTCTATAAAATAATTTTATCTCTTATTTGCAGAATAAAAACCGTAATCATAATGAAATGTTAGACTACATGTTACTATATATTTTCGAAAACGTAATCGTTATGCAAAATACATTACTGCTAATTAATTATATTTTTATTATATTTACAATTTAAGTGGGGCATTGAAACTTTCCTACCTCCATTCAAATTTCTCCCATTTTTCACAGTAATTAGAAGACATAATACTTTTGTTCAGTTTTTCCTTTGGTCATTGCCACACACATTTTCTTATGGTTTATAAGAATTTTTTGATTTGGAATATTTGAGGAAATTTTTAAAAAATCCTACAAACAAATGCAAAAATATAATAAAACATATAATTTTCTACTTGTGGCACTTCTTTTCTAACATTGCTGTATTAAGATGTGCGTTAAAGACCAAAGTTTTGGGGGAAATATATACCAAAATAATATCGTCTAGTTTTTTTTAGAAAAGTGGGCAAACTTTACCATGAAGTGAGAGAGACTGAGTACCCCCTTAAAGATATAATTTAGAGGAAATTTACTTAGTATGTAAAGAAATAATTTTGAAGTTGTTGAAAAGTAGACAGTATGGAACTGATCTTCTGAATTTATATAAGCATGTAATTGAGAACCACAAAAAATAAAACATGGAAAATATTGCAAGGTATAAATTTTCTTTCAAAAATAAGACGTTTATGATATGTTTGTGTGTGTCTCAGTATATATATTTTCTCATTGAGTGCTCAGTTTTTATCATGCACTTTCGCAGAAAATATATGATAAAAATTCAACTGGGCACTCAATATCAATCAATGAAATTTGCAGTCTCAAAAACTAAGTAGATAGCAGCTTATATCCTAAGTCATAGTTGTAATGAAATTAAATACGGTTTATAAAAAAATTAATATTGAATCATAGATTGTTGACTAAAGATAAAATTTATTTCTGCAGTACAAATATAATTTTGAGCATTCAATATTTGCGTTTTATTTAATATCTTCGTAATTTTATTTTTACTTAATTTTATGTATTTAACACCAAAACTTTTTTATTACATAAAATGCTTAAAACTATTCAAAGATAATATTAAGAGTAGAAATAATTTTATTGAATCACGCCAATTCCACCGGGCATTGTTTAATTCCCAACTTTCCTATCTAGGCAAAACATATTTCATCATAAGCTCCTTTGAGTGCATAAATTGAATTACATTTCTTTATCTTGAAAATTATTCTACTTTGCTAAAACTTTTACAGTATTTCAATAAAAATATTTCTAATCCAATGTGCTGAATGTAGAAAATGTTTCAGAATGTATTAAGGTATTTTCATAAAATTAATAATATCATATATTGACAAAATTTCAAATCGTGTATTTGAGGATCATACTAATGGCATCAGAGAATTGAATGTTTAAAACAAATTAAACAAAAATCCTGAATTGTTATTTTAACTAGATTATTGTGATTTAACTATGGTTTATGCATGTAAAACAGGTTTATTCCTTACCCATGTTCTTTTAGTTTAAACCAGCCAATCCCGTTCTGCATCAACTCTTACATAAGTGGGTAAGAGCATTTTATAGCAAAATTATAAATAACTATGTAATTAATCCCTAAGAACCAAATAACAAATAACCAAACTAACCAAATATCTATTAACCAACAAATAATCAAAACGGAGGAATATATTTTAATTAACTTTTGATTGCGACACATATCTGCATACATAATACAAATCTGCAGACAAACTGGCTCTTGTCGTATTGATAAAATGCAATTTACACGGCAGTTACATTTGTTTGGGCAATATGGCGAAAATGAGACATAAATGGTGATGTGCGTTGTCGTATAATTAACACATCAATGATGCTAATTATCATATGCAAATTGGAATGAAAATATATCCTTCATGGCAAATAAATTAGCCGTCAAAATTGTAGGAAGAAGAAATTCAGTTAAATATTGAAAATGTTTTAAACTGTCGAGATGAACAGACGGAGATTGAAATATCTATTACTACAAATTACACAGCTTCTTTGTATAAAGCAGTTAGAATTAAGTTCGGTCACTACAATTGTTGCTACGAGTGCAATCCCCAAGTGCTAACCACTGGGCTGTCGCATCCCTAATAGGTTGGATCGACATTGATAATTGGAAATGCGCAGAAAATACCAATGATTACTGCACAGTAAAAGACGTAATCGGCACAAAATTATGTACTGCTCACTAGATGTGCGGATTAATAGTTCTAACTTGATAATTATATATTTGGAATTAATATGAATTAATAAATAATATTAAGTAATGCATAACGCAAAATAATAACTCATAATTAATGCATAATAAGAATACATTTTAATAACAATCTTAAATAAAGCAGTCATTAATACTCCTTCTTTTCTAGTTTTCACTTATAGAAGAAATTGATTCATTTTATTTGCTGATAGGGACAATGGCATATTGTTGGCTGTTGTTGCGGTAATAAGAATGTACTCCCTTAAAATTTCTTGACATCTTATTTTTCATTCAACAGCTTTTAAAGCCGTATAATAAATTCACAATCATTGCAACGTATTTTATACATCATATGGTCACAAATATTTAAAAATGTAATAACATTTGTCTTTCATAATTTCAGAAATAAATGTGTGGCGTGTCAATCATTCTATGGCGCTGAGTTCGCCACTTATAGCGGGTGCCTCGAACATCTTTAAGCAAGGAAACTTATTTGAGCAAGGGTCGCCATTTTGTAGAGGACATGCCCCCACATCTGTTAGTAGCCTCGCCATATATTAGAGATTAAAGGTTGCTTAGATGACAGAGTCTACTACAAGCGAGACACAATATATTTGTCTGTGCTCTTATTGAGCTGCTGGAATTCCTCTCGTAACTGCGTATTTCCTAAGTTACTCTGCGTCGAGCTCACCTACGGAATTAATTCATTTACTACCATGAAATAAAACACCCAATCGAAACTTAACTTTTATATACAAACATAAGACAATTAAAAATACACATAATCTTAAGTCTTAATAAATTATGCCTGTAGCTAAACATAACAATAATACGGTAGTGACGTACCCGCTGGATCCATGTGTCAATTCAAACAGAATAAGCAGATAAAGACGGGATCAAAATCCACGGCTAAATACCTTCACGTGCCTGGCATCACCAAGTGATTTGCCATTAGCGGCTGGTACTACATATACATTATGCAAATGCTGAAATACAAATTATTATGCATACGTTTACAATATAATAATGAAGTTTAAAAGTCCAAGAAGTTCAAAAGTGTGTGAAATTTCAGTCGCTACAAATGTGTTAAACTTACAGAAATATCAAAGTTTATATCATTAAGGAACTTTTTATTAACGACATCTTAAACAAGAAATTTAAGTATTTTAAACAAGAAAGATCAATCATGCATAAAGCATTGATAATGAAACACTTTTCAACGTAAATGCAATTTTATTTAGACATCTATAAAATGCGATACATTCAGCGCTAATATAGTTTATATTATCACAGAACTACAGTAATTTATTTTATTTCAAAGCTTAAAAATACATAGAAAAAAATGAACTGACGTCAACAAAATATATATTAATATATATGACGTTCAAATGACGTCAACAAGATATATATCGCCTGGCTCTCAATGTAAAAGCAATGAATATTTCGTTCATATCACTTATATTCCAGACTCCAGAGCTAATTAATTTTGTGTGAAAAAAATTTAGCATTTCTTGTATAACTCATCTAACAACCACTTGTTTATATCCTGTATCCATTAAAATCAGGCTTCGTTGTAAAAATAATCAAAGTTTCATGATCATTTAAACTAAAAAATATTGTAATTGCGTTGGAGCAGAATACAAATGCACAGAAAATACGCAAAAATAAAACGGTTTTTGGATGGATGCAAAACTAAATATAAATTTAAAATAATTTTAAAATCACGATTTTGGCACTGAGAAAAAAAAAAAGACTTATGCCGTAATTTGTGTTGAAGTGGGTCACGTTATATCTTCATGGGTGTAATTGTAACTTTTATTTTTAATTAAAAAACTACCGAACATATTTTGCTGATTTTTTTTTTATATTTTATTTATTTATTTTAAATTGTGAAACCTTTCACATATATAAAATAGTTAACTCTTGGAAAGATATTTATTATATAATATATCTCTTTTTTCTTTCTGGAGGATATAACGAGAGTCAGAATTTAATTGAATTTGTTTTTTTCCCTATATTAACTAATTTCTTTTCAAAAAACTACCTAACATATTTTACTGAATTTTTTTTTATATATTTTATGGGATAATTTGAATATGTCCTAAAATTTTCGAAGCAATTTGTGAATTTTAACTAAAAATGTTTTAAAAATTAGGTCCCATACGGTTTAATGTATTTCACTATATCAACCCGCGTTCAATCCAAAACTAATAGAGTGATATTATTCATTTACATTCCCATATGTCAAACTGATCGTTTCTATAACATACTAAAATTTCATTTTGATAAAGTCATTTTTGCAGCAGTTATCGTGCGAACGGCAAACAGACGTGCAGAATGATTAAAGTCATAAACAATTTTTAACTATGTTGGAAAGTGTTAATAAAATGAGTAGCACGATATATTTAACGTTATGATATTCAAAAGAACCTACTGCATTATCAATATGCTATTTTGTGAAGGGAACAAAGAAAACGAAACTTTCACAATCTTCTTAAAATAAGAGTTTTATAGAATGCCATCGATTCTTTGAGACAGCGTTAAAATCCCAATTTCTGTAATCTTGGTAAAAGTGCATATCCCCCGAAATTCCGTCCGACTTCATCAATCGAATAAAATTCTTTTATTTTGGATTTTTCCATTTTGCTTAAGCCGATTTTGTTAGATTTTATTAAAATGGTTGGTAACCCATTACAAGAAAATGTAAGCATTTCACTGACATCGTTTTTACTGAAAAAGTATTTTGCGAGATTGTTGGTGTATAAAAATACATTTCTATTAGAGCATCTCATTTTATACCCCGTAGTTTCAGGCAATAAAATATTAGTTTACACTACTTACTTTTTAGGATGTATATATGATTAAATAGTAACTCATCCTGAATAATAAAATACTGTACATATTTTTACAATTCAAAATTGATAGTAATTCCGCGTTTACACAAGGGATGTTAAATTTGATACGTAGGTTATGTTTATAATTGAATTATATGACTAAATTATTTACATGCATATGAATATATCCTTTAATAAAGCAACAACGAAGCAGAAAAAAAATATAACAATCAGCTTTAAAAGAGAACTAGTGGTCGATTTTAAAATAAGAGAGAGAACATGTCTGCCTTTTGTTACAGTGGTGGTCTTTTATGCTTTGACTATTCTTCTTATAGAAACCATCTTATACCGACAAATATTCCTATTGGTTTATTTTTCATCAGCAACGAGCGACATATTGAAAATATATTATTTACAGAAAACAATTTTATTTCATACTAAATTTTTCTTAATACAGCGATTGGACTAATTCACATTTTAATTTTACTGCTTCCCATAAGATGTATATATATATATATATATATATATATATATATATATATATATATATTTCAAAATATAATTGATATGCACAATATTACATTTGAAAGATTAACCGAATCATTAATAATTTACAGTATAACGGTTATACAATTTCAATTCATTTTTACTTATGTTTCGGCTTATGCAAATGGTCTAAAACGACGTTACACAGATATGATGGTCATATACTATGATTGAGTATATAGAAATGTGCAATATTTAAAATGTGTAAATTTCCTATATAAGTGTTTTAAAATATGCAACTGCATAAACAACTCCCATTCCCTGAAAACAGTTAAACTAACAAGAATTTTTTTCATAAAATATAAACTTGAAATGTTTAAGTGATGAAATGCGATGTGTTACTATTAAATAGGTTCTGACAAAATCTTCGAAACTATGGTGAAACTTTTTATGTGTGTATCATCGTCAATCCTAAGATATTTCACTTTCTTATTCAGTTCTGTGGCGTGGTAGGCCTGCTCGTTCAGCTGCAATTACTATGTTTAGCCGTATTCGTACTGATAAATTAAAACCCAATCTTTTAAGTGAGGCTGTTGTGTGCGCTTACCCCTTTATTCCTTCTGATGATGCTTATATGTTTTATAATTGTAGTATAAAACGTCCTGTAGGTGTAAGATTAACCTAGCATGCTCACGATATTAAAAATGAAAATTTATTCACTGGTTTATCCCAGAATGTTCATTTTAATGCCTATTAATAACGCTAAATTATTTTACTTTATGGGTTCACATTTATTTATCTTTATCGGTTTTTTATTTACAATTTTAACCCTGTTTAAAAGCTCAGTTTTGTCTGGCGTCTTATCCATGACACAATAAAGGCAATAGAGTTATCTAAGTACGTAAACATTTAAATCTTCAATTATTGACATATTGGCACGTATGTCTACATGAGCAATATTGCAATTTTTTATCTTTGTGAATCTATGTTTTGTCTTTCTCAATGTTTACTTATGTCCACATGGCGCTTGGTTTTATGCAAAATTAAAAATTGTGATTTGAACTGTATTTATAGGGCTCCATTGTACAGTTACATATTTTATGTCTCTGATAAAGGGCCGAAAACGCTATTCCCGGTTTCTGCATTTTTGTAAACGTCCAATAAATTGAAAACAAACTTTTATTATTTTAAAAATGTCTGTATTCGGTAAATTCAAATTAATAATCATCCAATCTTCATATGTAGCCGATCTTGATAAATAGGTGTTTTCGCAAAGTTTTTAATGGGAATTGGGAAAAGAACAGAAAGGGGGAAATCCTTAGTGAACTCACTAACCTCCTTCGACTTTTGATGTAGAATTTATATCAGCCGTCATATAATATCCATCTATAGTAGATCCTGAGAAATAGATCTTTTAAAGTGAAAAAAATTAAAAATAATAGTACAACAACATTTATTCGGAATAATAATACCTTTAAATAAAAGAAGTTATTGTATTTTTTTAACTCATTTCTACATTTACTTCTGTAATAGGTATCAACTTCTAATCGAAATGCTTTCTCCACGGAATAAAAAGCTACTTTTGTGCTGAACTGACATTTGTTCATCAGCGTGAATATGAGCTTGATCGATAATGTTTAAATATTTATGTTCTATTCCGGGAACAATCTCCACAATGATCTTTTTTAGCTCGTGTCGCGTTCAATAATTGGGATTAATTTTAAACCTTGGAACTCTGATTCATTTGGAACTTAATGTAAAAATGGCGTATTTAACAAAACGTAAGTTTAACAAAACGTCACAAGTTAAATTTTATTTATTTTCAAGACTTCCCAGCCAGGACTCATATTACAGGAAAATTTAAATAAACATTTTGTAATATAATCATACAAAACTCATGTTAAACTAGAAATTCTTCCTTGCGTGGCAAATGATATGAAACAGGAAAATATTGAACTAACCCATTAAATAATTCAAAAGGAGTGATCGCCCGCTGCGCGAGCGCATGGGCAGCTGCAACGAGCCAAACAAGCTGGCATATTACTCCTTAAATAATCGCGTAAATACGCTTTAGCCCACTGCGCGATCGCGTAATACGCTTTGCGCTCGTTACTGCGCTTATTGACAGCTACACCCCAATCCGTTTGCGTATAATCCCCTAAATACTTATTTTGATTCTGCATCAGCATAATTCGTCACAAAAATGTTTTGGTACGGCTTGAATAAATGTGTTTATGCGCCTTTCGCCCTCTGCGCGGGCGTACATTTGATACGTCCTAAACATGCATCTTTGTTACGTCTAATAAGTTCGTTACGTTTAATAAGTTCTTTTGATATGCTATAAATACTCGCCTTTGAAATGCCTTAAATAAGCTCAGATGATAGATGATACGTCTTTCCACATCTGCACATCCTACAATGAACACTACATATTCTCCTTTAATATGCCCTAAATATAAACTTCAGAAACGCCCTAAATATAATACTCTGATACGTCCTAAATAAGTAAGATGTGTGCATTCAAATGAGGGATTGTTAACTTGGTTAAAATCGTACCTTTTGAAATATGAAAGTAGTTGCAATGAAAAAATCTCTCGGAACATCACATCTGTATTTTATCATCCGGTCACTATCTTACCGCGTCCACGTACACAGCCCGAAGTCTAAATAATTTCTATTCGGACTGTGTATGACAATACGAATGGCGTCATATCATAACAAGTTTTCTGCCGAATTCCTAGAAAGTGAGTCATGTTGCACCACATTCAACAATTATCCGAATGCACGTATGTTTAGGGGGGTAATTTAGACGTTGTTCAATTCCAAGGTTTGTTAAAAATATGCGATGCATGTATATGTTACCGTGAAAGACCGAAATTTGGAGAATGTCAACTTTCACCGGTGAATGTCAACATTCACATAGTCGCTTGGTGTATGTCCAAAATATTTGCCAAATATCCTTATTTCTCACTTACACCGGCAAATGTGGACATTCACCATGCACTAATGGTGAATGTTGAATATGTCGGAGGTTTGCATTCTCTTCTCCGTGTTTCAGGCGCGAATTCCCTACTGAATGCCCTACCATTATCTGAATGCAATATTGCTGGAGCACCAAATGTTAAAAATATTTGAAGAAGGTGATACGCTACTTCTTCAGCTGTCTTAGTTTTCAATGGTCGTAGCTGGACAAACTTAGTTAAATGATCTTGATACACCATTATGAACTTATATTCACCATCCCTGTGTGACTGCAGGTCTATCAGATCAACTTGACATCTAGAGTTTAACTCAGAACTGACCATTGGTTTCACAACAATACCTTTCTTAGGTGCACTATGTTTCATTTGACATTGTGTACATAAATTTAAATACAACATTACAACTTCATATGTAATATTTTTGTATTTAACTTGCAAATCTTTAAGCATACGTGTTCTTCCTCCGTGGCCTATTCTGGTGTGAGTTTCAAATAGTATACTGAACAATTCATCATTGGTAACATAATACTGTATATTCGTTTCTCCTGGTTTTAATGGTACAATTAACTTCCCTTCATCATTAATTTTTAAAACGTCAAAACGTCTTAATCGTCTGTAATCCAAAGGTGTGCTGCACTTAGTTTTAGCAGAAATCACTTCAGAAAGTATTTTAGAGTACTTTTCTTGAGAAAAATAAAAACAATTGTCTTCTCGTTTACTCGCAATTAATGCATTTAACTTTAAAAAAAAAGATCACGATTCACTGCAGTATCCATTCAATATAAATTAGGGTATCGGATAAAAAAATAAAATTTTCCGAAAACGTTGCGCGCACCATCAAACTTTGCATAAGACTGACAAACAGTAATGTTCCAGAGTATAACAAATACATGCCACATAACTTTAACCGCAGCAGAACAAAGGATTTAGCGACAGACTGTCGCCTCTCTGTTGACCTCTGCTTCTCTTTTCGACCTCCACCAGAGCATGTCTGTGCTTGTCGACATACACCTGTGATTGTCCGAATGCACAAAAATATAATAAAATATTCGGTCTTTCACCGACGCATTTGGTATGTGTTGACATTCACCGGTGAAAGTCGACATTCTCCAATTTCGGTCTTTCACAGTAACATATACATTTTAAAAATTACAAATAATGCACGGATGGCACCTTGAAAGAATTGCTTTGGGGAAGTGTATAGTATTTAAAGCAACTACAGTTAAAATATAAGGATCAGATTGTCGGTCAAATTAAAAGAATCATAATTAAAATCAATTAAACCTTTAAAACACGAAAAGTATATATATATATTTAAAAAATCACGAAAATCCAATTATTAAGCGTACGAATTCCGTTTAGAATTTGTTTGAAAGGAAATTCATAGAAGATTCCTATGGTTTTCTACTTTGGATTTACGATAATCTATTGCACATTGCTAAAACTAATTTCTTAAAACTGAGACTATTTCTGGATTTTACATACAGCTCAAAAGGGACATGATCGGACTTTCAATTTCGGACTATCATGCATATTATGGATAAGGTCAAACATTAAGTTTAACGGGTCTGAAACACCGCAAAAACCTTTATCGATTCCATTGGCAGTATTCGGGACTGACTTTTATTCCTGGAACTCGGTAAGTTTTTATTGCTTCAAATTTCGCTGTTTGCGCCATCTTTAATGTAATTTGATGACAAAAACGTCGTGGTTTGAATTTTAACGGCGTTAAATTAAAAACATTCTGATAAACCTTTTCTGTTTCAAGAATTTATCGATATTTTGAGAGTTCTTTTAACCGAAATTAAATTTTAATTTTTTTTTGCTTATTTCATCAAATATTTATTTCATAATTATTTTTCGAATTATGTATATTTTTCTAATGTATTTTTTTAACTCGCCTGGAAAATAAATGTTCATTGCGTCCTCATTGAAACTACATTGCTGCAAAGAGGATCAAATATTTTTTTGTTCATTAACATTATTTTGTTTGTTTGGAGGAGGAGGAGCTCTGTCACCCAAACGAAAAAAAAACGTCTAACTGAGAAAACAAGATGATACCCGCAGTCAGGTTTTTGCAGAGTCCAATTATTTAAAACTTGATTTGTAACCTTCATTGCCCGCAATTTACAGTACAGATTCATTTATCCAATATCAGCCCTGTCGTTACCTAAATTGTATATTTGCAGAATATACGTCTAATTTTTTTTTTATTCGTATTATGTGAACTTACCCTACAACATAGATTAATGGTTTTTCTCTTGGAATTGTAAAACGCAACAATGGAGATTTATTTTCTCAGGAGAGAGGCATTCATTGAAGATTTTTTTTATAAGAGCGCTTTTCTTCGTTGAATAATGACAGAGCATTAAGGCATTATTTTTGTTATACATTTTGCATTCACAGCTTCCTTATAAACACCAGAAATAATTTATTTTCATGATATTACATTTCCTTTTAGAACAGCTCTCAACTTATATTTAGAGCAGCTTACGATTTTTATAATATTTGTGCGATATCCTTATTATTTAATAATAGAAATAATTTATTTTCATGATATTACATTTCCTTTTAGAACAGCTCTCAACTTATATTTAGAGCAGCTTACGATTTTTATAATATTTGTGCGATATCCTTATTATTTCCGGGATCATTTTTACCAGACAATTTAAATCTTATGGATATTTAAATACCTTACTTATTATTTAATAAAACCTTATTATTCACTATTTATTTGGTTTTGCTATTTATGTATTTTAAATTAAAGGTTCCATTTACCAAAATTACATTTCACATATAGTACACAGGCAGCTTTGTTTTATCTTAACGAAAACAAATATTTAGATATCACAGTTTAAAAATCGAAACCCTTGCAGAGTCCAATTCAACAACAAGAGCTTGAAATTTGGTCTCAGTTACTCAGCGGTAGAGCGTCGGCTGACCAGTTTGGAGATCCAGAGTTCGATTCCAAGTTGGAACAGCTAGGTTCTGTGCAATAGCGCCCAAAAAAAACCAATCATGAAGGTTAGTGCAAATATGTTAGAGGTCTGAAAATGACCCTAGTACGACTAGTACAGATTTAGTGCACTATAGAAGATTGAGCGCAGATTTCAAAATTGAGAGGAAAATGACCACACAGGATACTAATCAGGGTAAAAATAGTAGTAGCAGGAGGCTGACTTGAGGTAAAAATAGAAGAAGATGGTCAGTCAGATTAACAGTTGCCCGCCAATCTGACATTAGAGGGTGGAGAATGCAGAGTCCACTTCAACGACAAGAGTTTGCAATTGTGTCCCAGTAGCTCAACGGTAGAGGGTCGGCTAGTTGGTTCGAAGATCGAGAGTTCGATTTCCGGTTGGGGCAGAAGTCACTTTACATCCTTATAAAATAACAGTTTGACGTAAATCACATTTTACGACACATATCCAAACTTAAATATTAAAATAACTCCACATACAAATTAAAAAATCTGATGCGGGCAACACATAACTTTCCTTATATAATACAATGAATTTACTACCTTTACAGTAAAAATAAGTTTTTCTTATAGTGGATACTTATATTCTTTCCAAGATATTGAATTTCCGTCAATTAGTCGTCATTTTCATTGATTTAGCGTCATTTTTATCCATTTTGCGAAATTTTCGTTAATTTGGCAACATTTTAAAAAGTTGTCAAGTGGCGACATTCTTCAAAATTTGTCGCTAACTTCTCGCCAAGCATTATGGACTTAGGAATAAGTTATTCTTATAGCAGATAAATGACTATTGGAGTTCAAATACAAAAGTATTACTCAAAGTATCGTTTCTCATGAATGGAACGAGCTAGATCCATGAGAATGATGTCACCAAATTTATCGCATGATGTTACATATGAAAAGTGAACATGTTTCTCAACAGTTAATATATATTTTTTTAATTTATGAGATTTTTTGGTAAATTTATTCGAGAAATGTGCAATATCTAGAGAAAGATTCATGCTAGCATTCTAAAGTTTATGTCAATCGTTTTCTAAGCAAAAATTGCATAAAAAATGTCTATTTGCGTAATTCAAAAAATCTGATGTGGGCAACACATGACTTTCATTTTATAATGCAATGAATATTCCTTATATATTTTACAGTATAAAAATAGGTTTTTCTTATAGTAGATACTAATATTCTTTCCACGATATTGAATTTTCGAAAATTAGTCGTCATTTTCATTGATTTAGAGTCATTTTTATCCATTTGGCGAGATTTTCGTTAATTTCGCAACATTTTGAAAAAGTCGCTAAGTTGGCGATATTCCGCCAAATTCGTTGCCAAAATCTCGCCAAGCGTTATGCACTAAGATATAAGTTATTCTTACAGAAGATAAATTGCTATTGAAGTTCAAATACAAAACCATTACTCAAAGTATCTTTTTTCATGAATGGAACGAGCTAGATCCACGAGAATGATGTCACCCAATTTATCGCATGGTATTACATATGAAAAGTGAATATGTTTCTCAATAGGAAATATTTTTGTTTATTTTATGACTTTTTGATAATTTTTTTCAAAAATGTACAATATCTCGAGAACGGTTTATGTTAGCGTTCTAAAATTTATGCCAATCGTTTTCTAATGAAAAATTACATAAGAAATACCTATTTGCGTAACTTTATTAGTGGTTTTGATTTTTTGACGATTTTTTTAAAATTTCATTCGAAAATTTAGGGGGTTTCTGAACATTCGATTGCGTATAAAAACAATAGGCTTCCAGTGTTTACTGATTGTGATTTTTGTACAAATTTGGTTCGAATCGGTCCATTCGTTCATCAGTTATCGTCTCCACAGACTCACTGACACACACACACACACACACACACACACACACACACACACACACACACACACACACACACACACATACACACACACACGCACATACACACAGACATCACTTCAAAAATGCTTGATTCGTGATCAGGGATGCTTGAAACGTGCTCTCCCGTCGAAAACTCGAATTCGAATTTTCGACCCCGTCACAATACTTTCCTTATACATTATGTATATAAGGAAAGTTAAAAGATTCAAATATAAATTGATTAAACGATTCAGATGTAGAAAAATATATATGAAACAAAGAAACCAATGAATGTGCCGAATTGGTTAATAATGCAAAGTTCAATAAATGCAGAGAACAATAAATGTAGCATATATGCTGCATGTTTTAGTACATTGTTTTTAATTGCTTTAAGGTATTCCTTATATTTTGCAAACAGTGTTTTGTTTTTTTACTTATCAGTAAGTTCCAATATCATTAAGTTTCGAACGTAGTATCAGTTACAATATCGGTAAGTTTGGTATTATTCAGAAGTACTAGTTGCGAAATTCTCGCAAAATAATAATGCATTTCCCATTCCTTCCCAATACAATCGACTTCGATTTCTTCCGTAATAGCATACGGCGTGATTAAAGTCAAAGTCAAAACTGTTCACCAAAAATAACCCCCGTGCCTTTCACAAGAATTTAACAAAATAAAATGAAAAAGAAAATTATATTGACTGAACGTAGTCCCTGACCGTTGAATTTGAAACTCTGTCATATTTACTCAGAATCGCACAATTTTACAATTTATTTCCATTCGTGATGCTTATTAATATGCTTACATGTTGGATTTTAATAGTTTTAAGATTGAATAAGATGACATCTGGAAACAAAGTGATTAAAAACTCGCGTATTCTTATTGGATAATTGCAATTAGTTAATATTTGTTTTCAAAGTTTCACATGATTGACATACAGAGAACTATACATCGCAGTTAAAACAATCCTTATTTTTAACGGCAGTTATTGGCGTTATAAAATTAAAGGTCATAAAATCCTGAGTTTGAGTTTAAATCTTCTCTTTTGCAAATAGTTAAAACCTATACAATTTTATAAATTTCTATTTTCATAAATTTCATTCAAAGATCTATATCTTGATTTTCCACAAACCTCTATTTTCTATACCAATAAATGCAATTTTAAATGCTCGCAGACACACGCTCGCAGACACACGCTCGCAGACGCTAAAATGCTCGCAGACACACGCACGCACGCACACACAACACAACCATTGTAAGAGTGCAGATGTTTCATAATACGAAAGATGACAGACGTGCTGTAGTGAACCCGCACGTTATTATTCCATGCATGCAGTAATATATTATTTGATGTAAATTCTTTATGATCTTATAAACAGTTTTGTGAAAACAATTTCTGAGAAAACAATCCTTCGTTTGTACTATATTACATAGTATGAGAAAGTAAAATTTTTGTCTGTAACATTTGCTAAACGTGTAAATTCTAACATTTATAAAAATATACAATATGACATTTATTAAAACTGTAAAATATAAGCTTTATTAAAATATTATTTCAAAACAGTTTCTAAATTGTCATTTGCAATAATTGGTAATGCATTTCTTGCTGTCAGAGACTAAAAGAAACCGTTAAACATTCATAGAAATAATCGGAAAAATCAAAGCTGTGTAAATTTAATTCAGTATACTGCATATATACTGCATCTCGCAGTATTTTCACTTAAATGCAGAAATACATAAAATGCAATTACCGCTGATGTGAAGGTAAATCAATTTTCATTAAATTTAATTATTTAGCCGTATTACTGAAAAAACAATTACCTGGTCCATAAAAATACTCAGCTGGAGTATTTTGCCCAAGATAACAGATATGATACCGTGAATATTTTATAAAGAAAATGGACAGTAGGTAATTTGAGACAAGTTCATTAAAGTAGTTCGGAGGTATATGTCAAATTGCGATATGTCATTCTGCTTTTGGCGTGTGGATGGTTGCCAAAAAACATATGAAACATGTATTTCTAAATATATTTAAAAGTCAAGCTTCAGTGAAAGAATGGTTCTGACTACAATTGAAAAAAATCTGATGTGGGCAACACATGACTTTCCTTATATAATGTAATGAATTTACTACTTTTACAGTAAAAAAATAGGTTTTTCTTATAGTAGATACTAATATTCCTTCCAAGATATTGAATTTTCGACAATTTGTCGTCATTTTCATTGATTTAGCGTCATTTTTATCCATTTGGCGAGATTTTCGTTAATTTGGCAACATTTCAAAAAGTTGCCAAAGTGGCGACATTCCGCCAAATTTGTCGCCAAAATCTCGCCAAGCGTTATGGACGAAGAAATAAGTTGTTCTGACAGCAGATAAATGACTATTGGCGTTCAAATACAAAAGTATTACTCAAAGTATCTTTTTTCATGAATGGAACGTGCTAGATAAACGAGAGCGCTGTCATCCAATTTATCGCATGGTATTACATATAAAAAGTGAACATGTTTCTCAATAGGAAGTATTTTTTTTTTCATTTTATATGACTTTTTGATAATTTTTTTGAAAAATGTGCAATATCTCGAAAAAGGTTCATGTTAGCGTTCCAAAATTTATGTCAAACGCTTTTTAATGAAAAGTAACATAAGAAATGTCTATTTGCGTAACTTTATTAGTGGTTTTGATTTTTTGACGATTTTTTCAAAATTTTATTCGAAAATTTAGGGGAGTTCTGAACATTCGATTACATATAAAAACAATAGGCTTCCAGTGTTTACGGATTGTGATTTTTGTACCAAATTTGGTTCGATTCGTCAGTTATCGTCTCCACAGGCTCACTGACACACACACACACACACATACTTTCACACACACACACACACACACACTCACACACAGACATCACTTCAAAAATGTTACTTTCCTTATATACATAATGTATAAGGAAAGTATTGTGACGGGGTCGAAAATTCGAATTCGAGTTTTCGACGGGAGAGAACGTTTCAAGCAGCCCTGATCACGAATCAAACATTTTTGAAGTGATGTCTGTGTGTGTGTATGTGTGTGTGTGTGTGTGTGTGTGAAAGTATGTGTGTATCTGTGTGTGTCAGTGAGCCTGTGGAAACGATAACTGACGAACGAATGGACCGATTCGAACCAAATTTGGTACAAAAATCACAATCCGTAAACACTGGAACTCTATTGTTTTTATACGTAATCGAATGTTCAGAACCCCCCTAAATTTTCGAATGAAATTTTGAAAAAATCGTCAAAACATCAAAATCGCTAATAAAGTTACGCAAATGGATATTTCTTATGTAATTTTTCATTAGAAAACGATTGGCATAAATTTTAGAACGCTAACATGAACCGTTCTCGAGATATTGTACATTTTTTAAAAAAATTAGGAAAAAGTCACATAAAAAAAAAATTCCTATTGAGAAACATGTTCTCTTTTCATATGTAATACCATGCGATAAATTGAGTGACATCATTCTCGTGGATCTAGCTCGTTCCATTCATGAAAAAATATACTTTGAATAATACTTTTGTATTTGAACGCCAATAGTCATTTATCTGTTGCAAGAATAACTTTTTTCTTAGTGCATAACGCTTGGCGAGATTTTGGCGACGAATTTGGCGGAATGTCGCCAACTTGACGACTTTCTCGAAATGTTGCCAAATTAATGAAAATCTCGCCAAATGGATAAAAATGATGCTAAATCAATGAAAATGACGACTAATTGTCGAAAATTCAATATCTTGGAAAAAATATTAGTATCTACTATAAGAAAAACCTATTTTTTTACTGTAAAAGTAGTAAATTCATTACATTATATGAGGAAAGTCATGTGTTGCCCACGTCAGATTTTTTGATTCGTGATCAGGGATGCTTGAAACGTGCTCTCCCGTCGAAAACTCGAATTCGAATTTTCGCTCCCGTCACAATACTTCTACATTATGTATATAAGGAAAGTAATAGTATAATGTAATTTATTTCTATTTGCTTAGAAACGTTAGTGAATTCTCAACGTCACATATTTTCAAATCTGAATATCATCAACTAATCTGTTACGTTGGATACTTCAATATAAACCTTGAAATTACGTATATTTGCGATTATTTAAGTAACTATTTGCTTTCAACATTTATG
Source organism: Amaurobius ferox (assembly GCA_951213105.1). Classification (NCBI taxonomy): domain Eukaryota; kingdom Metazoa; phylum Arthropoda; class Arachnida; order Araneae; family Amaurobiidae; genus Amaurobius; species Amaurobius ferox. The sequence continues at coordinate 71,238,084 of OX578137.1, read as the reverse complement.
CACTCTATGATATAACATGAAATGACTGGGTGATAAGTTGTGAAATTCCAAATATGCAACATCAATTTTTTCTGCGGACAAAAAACTATCAGTTTTTAAAACAAATCTTTAGATCTCAAAATATGTATACATCTTTCAAAACAAAAGCTAGAGAAATTACAAAATTAAATGGTAAAAGAAATAATATGCAAAAACCATCTTGAGTATCTACAAATACAGCCATTATGAATATGTAACTTATTTTACAAAGAATTAGATGGACGGGAATTTAAACTACAATCAGATGTCAATTACCATATCCAGAAATATTCGCTTCTGGAACTTCTCAGTCAGTTTAATAATTCAAATCGTCAGACATTCGAAAACTATTCTACCACTTTAAGAGTCAATTTTTGAAAGTGTGTAGAATGATATTTGGGATAGTAGACGATAATGAGTATTTACAAATTATCTTGGACGGCAATATCTGAAATGAATTGCAACATTTTACCCAAAATCCATACTGCAGGTATGTAAGGAATTTTCGTCGAGACGCTAAATGCAAATGAAATTGACCGTAGTAATGTACAATCCCTTTGAAACATATATACAGTTCTCCGTTTATTTAAAACATACAAAATGATATCGTTTCAGGGTATTAAAATATATTTTAGTATATGCACAGAGCGTAGAACATACTTATAAATGTGGTTTGTACACAAAATGGTTATTTGTTCTTAATGAAATGCTAAAACATAAAAGATGTAGAAATGTACAGTGAGATTTATTTTCACATACATAATTGGACGCATACATTTTTAAAAATTCTGATTTAAAAATAACTAAATTAAAAATAAATTTAACAGCATTGCATATTTTAGTACCTCCTAAACACATTTTGAATATTTTGGAATAATTTCATTCTAGCACTACATAACTAAACAAAATATTGAATATTATGCATTTTTATCTTAAAAGTAATAATCCCAACAATAACTTGTACAATATTACAACAAAATTATCACAACTGACACAAAGGAAATGTACATATACTCGGAATGTTTTCACTTAAATTTCCGATCTATTCCTAAGGTAAATATTATTTCTTTTATTTTTGCATTTCCGTAATCTGATTTCATTTAGTTTACTTATTGACTTTCGCTATTGCATTAGAACCAATTATCTTCTACATAAAAATTCTAAGCTATATTTTTTACAGTTAAACAGTTCTGATAATATGCATATTTAGAAACAAATTACGAACAATGCAGCATGAGACAAAGAGTTCATTAAGGCAGTTAGCTGGAATATATATTAACCGCGTCATAACACTTGCTGCTGTCTTACTAAGCGTCACTGCTTACTGGATTAGCACAGTGATGCTAATAATAGCGTCACACCGAGAATATCAGTAACTTTAACATAAATATTTAATATTGTAACAAATCCGAATAATTCATCTTATTTTAGCGTATTTGACCTCATATGAAAATGCCAAGTGTTATCGCCCTCTAGACGTTATTATGGAACAGTAGACAAACTTCTTGCCATTTCAAAAATGTATTAAATATTTTTTACTTATTTTAGCGTATTTGACCTCATATGAAAATGCCAAGTGTTATCGCTCTCTAGACGTTATTATGGAACAGTAGACGGAACTTCTTGTCATTTCAAAAATGTATTAAATATTTTTTAATTATGAAAATGTTTATTAAATATTGAACAAAATAGGAATGTTGCATATTTTCTATATTATTAAATAATTTATAAAATAACAATGTCACATATTTCTCTATATTTCGTGATATTTCACACATAGACAGTTCAAAATAAATAATGTTTTTGCATTACTGCCTACCCTCCTCTTCAATGTATCCATCAATATTAAATACTGTTATGGACTTCAAATGTGTTTTATCTCCATCAAAGATAAGTAAATGTGTCCGTGATATGATTGAACTCCTCTGCATGTGTGTTGCAATGTAATTTGAAGGGATCATGTTTAAATTTAACTCTAAAGCTAAAAATATTATATATATATTATAATACTAATTTAATATCAATTATTTATGGACGCGATATCATTGCATATAGCATTATCCATGAATTTTCAATGATAACTTAGTTTTGACTTTAGGGTTTATTGGGGGAGGGGGTTCATAATTATGAACCTGGACATCACAGCTTCCTGCAACTGACATCAATCTTTAAGGAAAATGAAGTGGTCTTCAATATAGGACTGAATTTAGCAGTCTCTATGGAGATTCGCAAAATTCTTGCACATATAGCTTTATTTTTCTTCTCTTTCCAAGTATCGCCTGATCCATGTTTAAGAGCGAACCACAAGCTTGAAACCGTCCGTAGAAGTTGTTATTTGCAATGTGAGTTACTTGCAGAACTTTTATTATATTACTCTGCAAGAATTAATTGCTTGTACTCCTTTTGGGACATCTTATAATTTGACACAATCGAATGAATCCAATATTCCAAAATCATGTTAGTACAACCTGCAAACAGAGGACATAGAAATAACCCACTGCTATTCAATATTTTATTACTGATTTGAAATTATTTTAATGTATTTTTTAATATTATTAAAGATAGTGTTATTTTTATTGATTATTATATGATACAGAATATACAAGTCTGCTTTTGTCACTTTCAAGCACATACATTTTCAAGTTGACGAATATGTCAAATAAATTGAAGAACTTCTATTCAAAACTTTTTGTGAGAAACTCGCTATAGTAATAAAATATGGAAAAGAAACTCAACAAAAATTGTAGTTAAAGTCAATACCACAGTTGTATGTATTTTAAGGGATAGGTTATTGTATTGATTTGATCTGAGGATTTTTGGAATTTAAGTAAAATGTATTAAAACAAAATCAATAAGCCCGTTCACTTTATCTAGCATCTTGATTTTGGTGTCATTTAATCCGTCTTAGCCTAGAACTCGAGACAAAAATCTAAAATTGCTAAACTTTGAATTCGGGTGGTGATGCAACGAGATTAAGTCACTGAAAACTACTGAAGGTCACTAGAAATAATCGAGCATTTCACTCGAGGCAGAATATCGGTTTTGAACTTATTCGACCTGTCTCAGCTTCGAGACCAAGGAAAAAATATAAAATTTCCAAAATTCGATTTAGGAGTGACGGTGATGAGAGAAAATCAACGACTGGAAAATTATGTATCAAAATAATTAAACACTGCCATGTAATTAAGGTGGTGATGTAAAGAGACCAGATCACTGAAAACCACTCTTTATAATAATCGAGTATTTCACTCCAGCTAGAATCTCGGTTTTGAACTTATTCTACCAGTCTCAGCTTCGAGACAAAGGGGAGAATCTATAAGATTCGATCTTAAAAGATTCGATTTAAAGATATTGTGCGAAGAGAAAATCAAAGAGATGGGGATAATGTATCAAAATTATTGAGCACTTTCACTATATGTATAATATTGATTTTGATGGAATTCGATCCGTGTCAACTTTGAGACAAGAGAAAAATCTAATATTTTAAAAATTCGAATTAGAGGCGACAATGACAAGAGATAATCAAAGACTGAGGGGTATTATGTATCAAAATTATTGAACACTATAATTATATTATTGGTATCAGTGTAATTTCATCTGTTTAAACTTGGAGACCAAGTTACAAAAACGAAATTATTTTAATGAACATTAGCTTTAACCACTTTTAATGAACACTAGCTTTAACCACTTTTAATGAACACTAGCTAATGTGCGAATGTACGTGCAAAGCGCGAGTGAACTATCTTTTATTTATAAACTAAATTTTCTGATTTTTAAATATTTTTAATCTTTTATTTATAAACTAAGTTTTTTTTTTCTGCCTCAACTTCGTGACTCATGGATAAATCTGAAATTTTAAAAATTCGACTTAAGGATTAAGATATAATGGGATTCTAGTAAAACTCAAAATGGCTTTGACAAATTATTCGGGGCATCCACTTTAGCTAGAATCTTGATTTTTAATAGCATTTGATCCCTCTCTACTTTCCTGTGAAAGAAAACATGATATGTTTCGAAACTTTTAATTAAAGGTGGCGATACTAACGCCTTTAAGGAATTAGAAAAACTTAAACCACTTTACCTCTCTAAACAACAAAGGCACAAATTGATATAATTTCTCTTTAGACAATTACAACTTTTATCAAATTACATTAAGTGTATAAGTGGCACTGTTAATAAACACTAGCTAACATGTGAATGATAGTGCAGACCGTGAATGAAATAGCTTTTATTTATAAACAGAGTTTTTTCTGAAATTGCATTTTTTATACTATAAAACCTTAATATTTCACAGGGAAAAAATCTTAATATTTCATAGCGAAAAAATCTTAATATCTCATAGCAAAAAAAATCTTAATATTTCAAGCAATAATTTTATAAAAAAATTGCGATATCTTATGGAGTCTATTTGCCTTTTATGGACCCCTCGTTTCAAAAGAAACAGGGAACCAACGGATGGGTATCAAGATAAGGAACTTCAGCAACATTTTTCCGTCTATCTTTTTAATAAAATTAATAAAATAAACTTGTTTTGAAATAAAATACTGAGCTATGATTTTCGAGAAATGAATTAAAATGCACTTTAACTCCATCTAATAGAAAAAATTGTAATCGAAGAAACTTTTGAGAACCTCACATATTTAATTCCACAGAAGCTTATTGGTTTCTAGTGCTTTTTTCATTTTTATTTCACTGACAAATTCTAAGAATGAATAAATGTAAGTGTGTCAACACAATCACTCAAAGAATATGCATTACTAGAGAAATAAATATTTATCAGGCACATTTCACGTGCAATGCATATAAATCACAGCCAGAGAAAGATGTTCCCTCGGGCTAATTTTCAGATAACTTTCGTGCGATGAATTTGTTTTTAAAATATCGGATATTATCTACATTTGTTACGCTTGTCCGCGTTGATACAAAATAAAAGTTGATGTATATAACTGCTGTTTAAAGAATACCCTATATTTTAAATGAAATTATTACAGTATTAAAAATATAATGTCAATATGAATGAATTTCTTATTGATTTCTGTGGATGGAAATAATATATGTACAATACTTGCATGTATTTAATTATGACAATAAATTTAAATTTAATTTATGTAATAACGTTATCTCAATTGTTTTGTTCTATGTAAAATAATTGTTATCTCTTATTTGAAATTGGAAATCGCATCAGGATAAAAAAACCTTAATGAAATGTTATACTAAATATTAAAATATTATTATAAATTTTCACAACCTTAATCTGTAATAATTTATACAAAATGTATTACTTCTAATTGAATATATATTTATCACGTTTAGAATATAAGTGAAGCATTGAATCTTATCTCCCACAAACAAATGTGAGTATGTTTCTCAACAGTTAATATATTTTTTTAATTTATGTGATTTTTTGATAAATTTATTTGAAAAATATTCAATATCTCGAGAATGGTTCATGATACCGTTCTAAAGTTTATGTCAATCGTTTTCTAAGGAAAAATTACATATGAAATGTCTATTTGCATAACTTTAATAATGGTTTTGATTTTTTGATGATTTTTTCAAAATTTTACTCAAAAATTTAGGATGTTCTGAACATTCGAATGTATTTAAAAATAATAGGCTTCCAGTATTCACACATTAGAATTTTTGTATCAAATTTCATTCGAATCGCTCCATTCGTTCATGGGATATCGTCTCTCCACAGACTCACTAACACACACACACACACACACACACACACACACACACACACACACACACACACACACACACATACACGCAGACACACACACACATACACAGACACACACAAACACACACACACACACACACATACACACACAGACATCATCTCAAAAATGTTCGATTCGTGATCAGGGAGGCTTGAAACATGCTCTCCCGTCGAGAACTCCAGTTCGAATTTTCGACCCCGTCACAATAATTCCTCATATATTTTACTATGTATATAAGGAAAGTAAAAAATTAATAAATGAAATAACTTTGCAGATGCAATGCTTCTTTTCTAACATTGTTGTGTTAAGGTGTGCGTTAAAGACCATCGTTTTGGGGGAAAATATATAACAAATTAATATCTTCAAGTTTTTTAGAAAAGTGAGCAACCTTTCCCATGAAGTGAGAAGGACGTAAGTACCCCCTTAAAGACATAATTTAGATGGACTTTCAGTTAGTGTGTAAAGACATAATTTTGTAGTTGCATAAAAGTAGACTGTATGGAACTGATCTTTTGAATTTATATAAGCATTTAATTGCGAACCACAAAAAATGAAACATGGAAAATATTTCAAGGTATATCTTTTCTTGTAAAAATACGACGTTTATGATATGTTTGTTTATCTAAGTATATATCGTTTTCTCTTTGAGTGCCCAGTTTTTATCATGCACTTCCGTAGAAAATATATGATAAAAACTGGGCACTCAAGGATATTTTCAGCGTCTCAGATAGAACAAATAGCAGGCTGTAGCAAAAATCATATTTCCCATTCATTAAATTATGTGTGATATTTAGAAATAATTACAGAGACGTAGAATATCACACAAAGCAATTTGCAGTCTTAAGTCAGCAAATAAGTAGATAGCATCCTGTAACCCAAGTCATATTTCTAATGAATGGAATGCGGTTTAGAAAATTTAAATAGAATCGTAGATTATTGACTAAAGATAAAACTTATATTTCTGCAGTACAAACATCATTTTGTGTATTCTGTGTTTGTATTTTATTTAATTTCTCATCATTACTATTACTTTCCTTATATACATAATGTATAAGGAAAGCATTGTGACTGGATCGAAAATTCGAATTCGAGTTTACGACGGCAGAGCACGTTTCAAGCATCCCTGATCACGAATCAAACATTTTTGAAGTGATGTCTGTGTGTGTTTGTGTGAAAGTATGTGTGTGTGTGTGTGAAAGTATGTGTGTGTGTGAAAGTATGTGTGTGTGTGTGAAAGTATGTGTGTGTGTGTGTGTGTGTGTGTGTCAGTGAAGCTGTGGAGACGATAACAGACGAACGAATGGACCGATTCAAACGAAATTTGGTACACAAATCACAATCCATAAACACTGGAAGCCCATTGTTTTTATACGCAATCGAATGTTCAGAACTCCCCTAAATTTTCGAGTGAAATTTTTAAAAAATGTCAAAAAATCAAAACCACTAATAAAGTTACGCTAATAGACATTTCTTATGTAATTTTTCATTAGAAAACGATTGTCATAAATTTTAGAACGCTAACATGAACTGTTCTTGAGATATTGCACATTTTTCAAAAAAATTATCAAAAAGTTATATAAAATAAAAATATATATATTTCCTATTGAGAAACATGTTCACTTTTCTTATGTAATACCATGCGATAAATTTAGTGACATCATTCTCGTGGATCTAGCTCGTTCCATTCATGAAAAAAGATACTTTGCATAATACTTTTGTATTTGAACACCAGAAGTAATTTATCTGCTGTAAGAATAACTTATTTCTCCGTCCGTAACGCTTGGCGAGATTTTTGCGGCGAATTTGGCGGAATATCGCCAACTTGGCGACATTTTCAATTGTTGCATCTTTAACAAAAGTCTCGCCAAATTGATAAAAATGACGCTAAATCAACGAAAATGACGACTGATTGAAGAAAATTCAATATCTTGGAAAGAATATATAAGTATCTACTATAAGAATAACATTTTTTTAACTGTAAAAGTAGTAAATTCATTGCATTATATAAGGAAAGTCATGTGTTGCCCACATGAGATTTTTTTAAATTAATTTTATGCATTTAGCACCAAAACTTATTTTCTTATATAAAATGTTGAAAATGAATCAAACAAAATATTCAGAGTAGAAATATCACCAGACATTGTTTAATTCCCAATTTTCTTTATCTAAGTAAAACATGTTCCATCATATCATCCCCTGAGTGCACTAAATAAAATTACATTGCTTTCTTTATCTACTCTGCTGAAACATTTACAGGATTTCAATAAAAATATTTCTAATCCAATGTGTTGAATATAGAAAATATTACAAAATGTAATAAGGGAGTTTCGCAGACTTTATAATATCATGTATTGGCACAATTTCCAATCATACATTTGGAGAACATGCTAATGGGATCACATGAATGACTGGTTTTAAAAAAATAAACAAAACTTCACGTTTTCTTAATATTAACCATATTATTTTGGAATAACAAGGGTTTATGGATATAAAACAGGTTTTTTCTTACCGACGTTATTTAAGGTTTAAACCAGGTAATCCCGCTCTGCATAAATTTTACAAGTGAGGGCCAGAGCACTTAATAGTTAATTTATAATTAACTGTTTAATTAATATCTATTAACCAAATAACCAATAACCAAACTCACCAATAACCAAATAACTGATAATTAAATAACTAATAACCAACTAATAACCAAAGCTGGAGAACATATTTGAATTAACTTTTGATTGCGATAGATATCTGCATACATACTACAAATCTCCAGACAAACTGGCTCTTGTCCTATTGGTAGAATGCAATTTACCTGGCAGTTACATTTGTTTGGGCAATATGGTGAAAATGAGACACAAATTCTGATGTGCGTTGTGGTAAATTAAGCACATCAATGATGGTAATTAGCATATACAAACTGAAATGACAATGTATCCTTCATGGAAAGCAATATAATCGTCAAAATTGTACGAAGAGGAAAGTCTGTTAAGGATTGATAATGCTTGAAACTCTAGAGATGAACAAACGGAGAGTGGAATATCTATTGCTACAAATTACACAACTTCTTTGTAAAATTTACTTAGAAATAATTTGGGTCACTACAATTGTTTAGAGTGCAATCCCTGAGCCCTAACAACTGGACTGTCGCTTCCCTAATAGGACGATTGACATTGACAATTGAAAGTGGGCATAGAATATCAATTATTACTGCACAGTAAAAGACATAATCGGCACAAAATTATGTCATACTTACCAGATGTGCGGATTAGCAGTGCTAACTGGATAATAATACATTTGGAATAAATATAAAGTAATAAGTACTGGTAATTAATGCCTAACGCATAATAACGCATAATAAATGCAGAATAAGAATACATTAAAAAAATAATAATAAATAAAGCAGAAATTCATATTCCTTCTTTTCTTGTTTTCCCTTAAGGAAGATATCTATTCATTTTATTTTCTGATAGGGACAATGGCACATCATTGGCGGATGTTGCGGTCATAAGAATGTAGGCCTTAAAACTTACTTGACATCTTATTTTTCATTAAACATCCTAAACCCGTGTAATAAATTCACAATCATTACAACATATTTTAAGCATCATATGATCCTAAATACTTACAAATTTAACACATTTCGTCTTTTACAAATAGAAAAATAAATGTGTGGCGGATCAATAGTTCTATGGCTCTGATATCTCCACTTGTAGGGGGTGTCTTGAACTCCTTTAACACTTTGATGCAGACGGGACACCGGTGCCCCTTTTTATATTTTCTTAGTGGTAGGCTTTTGCGTTAAATATAAAAAAAAATCTAGGCTGATATTGCCATAAAATTGTTTTAATAATAACTTACATTTTTAAAAAATTATTTTGGTAAAATATTTATGTTTAAATTACTTTCTGAAAATGGTACTTTGAAAAATATTTGTCTTCCAGATTATAAATGTAATTTCTAGTAAAATAGTTTTGTTATAACATTTTTAAAGCAATTATTATTTTCCATGCATTTAATAAACATTATTTCATAGAAAAAGTGCATATATTTTGTACATCTGTAGTAATGGTATATATCGCAAGGGACATATTTGTCCCAATCTACTTCATTTACTTTCATACAAAAAGTAAGTAGAATGCGCATCTTGTGCAATCCAGTGCAGTAAAAAAAACTGATGGGTTTCCCATACAGAACAGTAAAGGCTTGGTTTAGTGGTTCTATTGTTCTATGCAAAAAAAAATTGACCAAAGATATTTCAACGTCATCATCACTTTGAGGTTTTGCACTAAAGGAAGACATGATCGTGCTAGTGTTTCGTCTGTGATGCTGTAAGCAATGTAAAAGACATGCTATAGACATCGCAGATAAAAACAGTTTAAACTAACATTATATTAAATTAATGAAACATTGTTTGCAGAAAGAAGTGATAGTGGTTGTAGAAATTTAGACAAGGATGATATAGAGAAAAGAGAAAAGTCCTACTCCCGCGGCAAGCTATTGGTTTTTGCCGACTAGAGGAGAAGGCGCAACTACCTATGAACCGACCGGCGAGAGCACGAGGTCGACGAAATCATTCACAGGACGAGGTCCGAAGGTGATCCCGAAGAGCTCGACCCCAGTCGCCGATGGGGCTGGAGACAGGCCACAAGACCAGCTTCTTTCCGCCGCCTGGAAGAGCTTGATTCACGTGTACCGATTAACTTACGGCTCGATTCACAGGTTAATTTACCACTTAGGTGAGGTGGGAATAGGACATGGAAAATCAATCCCTCTCGCATATAGCGCCTCACCCCCAGTGGGGACGAGGAGGATATAGCGTTTTTAGAACAATATTTTTGAAATTAATATGAAAATATATTGTCATTATTGATGAAACATCGGTAAATTTCACAGAAATTGAAAAACGTTAAACCTCAATAATACTGCTACATATAGGAGTCCTTAACTAAACAATTTAACTGAAAGTGACCTACCTTTTTCAGCTGGCCTATAAAATATGAAGACTAAAATACCAAAAACATATAGAGAAAAAATAAACAAAACAGAAAATTTGGATCGGCCAAATAAAATATATCTTGCTGTTTTACCAGATGCTGATTTTAAAGTTGAATGGGATAATATAAAGTTATTCTCTGAAATATCTACAGAAAACGGTGTATCATTTGATGTGTCTATATTTAAAATTTAGTTAGAGATACCATTGTTTCATAAACTGATTTTAACGCTCAATAGATAGATGAAGTATTTGACGCATCTAGAGAGAAGACATATGCATATCTGGACATCTACTTTGTTATAGAATACCATATTTTGCCATATTTAGGAGATTTCTGGGCTACTGATGGTGTTTTGAATGTAAAACTGATTGCAGCGACAATGCCTTATGAAAAAGTTATTGAAATTAGAAAAAATGTGCACTTTAACTAATAATGACAACGATATACCATCACATTTTAAGAGTATATTCGAGTATTTAAAGTTCAGCCAATAATTGAAAATTTCAACAACGTTCTGTTGAGCTAGAAGAGTAACAGTCAAAGAAAGAGAAAGAAATGCAAAAACTGATCGGGGGTAAAATGAAAAACTGTACCAATATTTTCTGCACACTAGCATTTTCATATAATAAACAGAAATTGCTTCAGAGAGTTTCATGTAGCACAATAAAATATGTATTGAATGATATGTTCATTTATTTAATTACAAAACTCAGAAATTTTCATTCTTTTCCCACAAAAATTATATCTTCAAGACTGACTGGAGTATAATAGGTATCTAGCGTAAATTTGCAGTTAAGACTGATGTTTCTGTCCATATTTTAAAATTCAACAAAATGCAACACATTTTTGTTATTTTTATATAAATTATTAGAAAAACACAAAAAAAATCTGAAATAATAAATTAAAAAAAATTCTGCTTCAAAGGGTTGCAAGGGAACTTATTAGGGCAGGAGGAAACTTACAAGTGTCGCCCCAATATGTAGGACGTAAACTCAGATCTGTTAGTAGTCTCGCCACATTTTGAAGGTGGAAGTTTGCTTGGCTGAAAAAATGTACTACAGCAGATACACAATAGATTTGTCAGTGATATTGCAGAGCTGCTGGAATTCCTCTCGTAACTTCATATTTCCTAAGTTACTCTGCGGCGAGCTCACCTACTGAATTCATTTACTCTCACGAAATAAAACACACAGTTGCAACTTAACCTTATATACAAACATAATACAATTGAAAACACACATAAACTGAAGTCATAATAAAGTAAGCCTACTTCTGAACATAACATCACATGCTTGCGTGACGTACTAGCTGGATTCGTGAATCAATTCAAATAGAAAATGCAGATAAAGACGGGAGCTATGCGCATGGCTAAATATCTTCACTTGCCTGGCATTACCAAGCAAGTGATTTGCCATTAGTGTCCGGCACTACACATATATTATGCAAATGCTGAAATACAAATTATTATGCGTACATTAACATTTAAAGAATAAAGTTTGAAAGTTCAAAAAGGTGAAACGTGTGTGAAAGTTAAAAGTACTTGTGTCCACACAACTTTGTTAAACATATAGAAATATCAAAGTTTATATCATTAAAGAACTTCCCATTAACCAAGGATAATTTTAATAAAATGAGTAGTAACTAGAAATGTCTAATGAGTTTTGAATGCACATATTACATTGGCTTGCAAAAGATAAGCACGCAATGCAAATTTTCATTTTTCGAAAGCGTATTTGAATTTCAGTGGCTAAAAATCGCTGCGGATATAGATGGTAGTATGCGAATATCTTATGTTACAACCAATTACGATTGACTGTCCAGATATATGCAAATTAGACAGTCATTGAAGACGCCAGCATTCTGAAGGGTTTGAAGAGATGCATTTAAATGCTGATACGAAGTGTTTATAACTTTTGTAGGATTATTTTTAGTGATATTCGTATTTCTATGGCTGAAAGAAGACGAATGAGAGATAGTGAATGTTATCGTGCTATCGGACTCATTGAGGCAGGACAGTCAATCAAAGACGTCGCTATTTAAATTGGCGTTGGTCATTCGGTAATTTCTCGATTATGGAAAAAATTCCAAACAAGTCAAAGAGTTGTCCGGAGACCTGTTACCAGTCGTTCAAGGGTTACCACCCCTTCTGATGATCGGTATATTGACGAGTGATCTCCACGACTGTTACATCAATGGCTGCAGCGGCAGTTGGAAAGAAAGTATCTGCCAGTACTGTGCGCCGAAAGTTCCACGTGAAGAGACTGTACTGCCGAGAGCCACGTTTTTGTGTTCCACTAACCGTTCAAGCCAGAGGGGCAAGTTTAAAGTGGTGTCATCAACATGTCAATTGAACTGTCTTCGATTGGTGCAACGTCCTGTTCACGGACTAGTCCAGATTTGCCCTGGAATCAGATGATAAGTGTGTGAGTGTCTGAGAACGAGGCACACGTAATCAGGCCAAGCACATCTGCGAACATCACGCATTCAGAGTTGGAAGCGGCATGGTGTGGGCTGGAATTACAATTGGATATCGCACAGAGCTGTACATCTTTAAAGGCGGTTCTGTGAAGGCTGCATGGTATCGGGATAAAGTCCTAGACCCCATTGCGAGGCTCTACGATGCAGCAGTTGGTCTTGATTTCCTCCTTATGGATGATAATGCCCGTCCCCATCGAACTAACATCTTTGAAGAATACCAGAAAAAGGAGTGCATTTATCGTATGGAGTGGCAGGCGTATTCCTCCGAACTTAATCCCATTGTAAACTTTTGGGATGCCTTCGGTCGTGTTGTCTCTGCACATTTATCTCCTCCAACCAGTCCCAAATAGTTGGAAAGTGCCCTATTGGAGGAATGGCCATTGCTCGCATCTGCGATGGTTAATCATCTCATTAAAAGCATGGAAAATCGTTGTAAAGTTTGTGTGATGGTTCGGGGTTGTCACATACCATATTAATGTAAGTTTTGTTTGGCTTGTTTGCCTTTAAACATCATTTTGTTAATGACCCAAATGTGACGTCCTCATATATAACTTACGAAAATAAAATATTTTTCTCATCTTCGTACATAATTATTATTTTCGTTCATGCATAAACATATTTGCTACCTTCATGTACAATTTTGAGTTAAACAAAGCTTTACTTTTTTATTGATTTTACCGCCCGAGCTTAACTTTTGAAAACCAGTGTATTTAACGTTATGGCTGTCAATAGTACCTAATACATTACCAGTAACTTATTTTGTTAAGGAAATAAAGAAAATCAACCTTTCACAATCTTTTAAAAATAAGAGATTTTATAGAATTCTTTATATTATTTGAAACAATGTTAAAATCACAATTTCTATGATCTTACTGTAAGCCGAATGCGTTGAATTTTACTGAAATGGTTGGTAACCCATTACAGGAAAATTTAAGCATTTTACTGACACTGTGTTTACTGCAAATAATTTTGCGAGATTGTTTGTGTATAAAAATACATTTCTATTAGAGCACTTTCCTTATATAATGCAATGAATTTACTACTTTTACAGTTAAAAAAATGTTATTCTTATAGTAGATACTTATATGCGTTCCAAGATATTGAATTTTCTTCAATTAGTCGCCATTTTCATTGATTTAGCGTCATTTTTATCCATTTGGCGAGATTTTTGTTAATTTGGCAACAATTTAAAATGTCGCCAAGTGGGCGACATTCCGCCAAATTCGTCGCCAAGCGTTATGGACGGAGAAATAAGTTATTCTTACAGCAGATAAATGACTATTAGCGTACAAATACAAAAGTATTACTCAAAGTATCTTTTTTACATGAATGGAACGAGCTAGATCCACGAGAATGATGTCATCCAATTTATCGCATGGTATTACATATGAAAAGTGAACATGTTTCTCAAAAGGAAATATATATATTTTTTATTTTATATGACTTTTTGTTAATTTTTTGAAAAATGTGCAATATCTCAAGAACGGTTCAGTTTAGCGTTCTAAAATTTATATCAATCGTTTTCTAATAAAAACTACATAGGAAATGTCTATTTGTGTAACTTTATTAGCGGTTTTGATTTTTAGACAATTTTTTCAAAATTTCATTCGAAAATTTAGGGGGATTCTGACCATTCGATTGCGCATAAAAACAATAGGCTTCCAGTGTTTACGGATTGTGATTTTTGTTCCAAATTTTGTTCGAATCGATTCATTCGTTTATCAGTTATCGTCTCCACAAGCTCACTGACACACACACACACACACATACTTTCACACACACACACACACAGACATCACTTCAAAAATGTTTGATTCGTGATCAGGGATGCTTGAAACGTGCTCTCCCGTCGAAAACTCGAATTCGAATTTTCGACCCCGTCACAATACTTGCCTTATACATTATGTATATAAGGAAAGTAAAAACTGTGTATATATTTACAATTCAAAGTTGATACTACATTATTTACTGACTACATTGACTACATATTTACATGTATTTGAATATATAATTTTTTATTAAAACAACAACGAAGCTGAAAATAAGTATAACAATCAGCTTTGAAGGGAAAACGAATGACCGATTTTAGAATAAGAGAGATAACATCTCTGCCTTTTGTTACAATTTGGGGTCCGTTTTATGCTGAAGATGGATACTTGTTTTGTTATAGAAACCGGCTTATACCGACAAATATTCCTGTTGGTGTATTTGTCAGGAGCAATGAGCGAAATAATGAAAATATATTATTTACAGTGAACAATTTTATTTTATACTAGCAGCATACCCGTTCTTCGTACGGAGTATATAATATAAAGAAACTTGAAATTCATAATCATGCCCAAATTCTTATAGTATACTAAATGACATGTTTAATCAAAATATTCTGTTAAAATATTTAATATAATGCTCCTAAAAAGAAGTTTAAGAATCTCTGTTCTCGCTATATAAAATTATCTTCATGGACATATCTGAAGAATAAAACATCTTGGACCCCTTATGTAAGCAAATATAAAAAAAATATGGAATTGAATCAATATATGCAAAATAAAAGCGTTAAAATTGTATGGGACCCGTACTAATTATATACGCGAATATTAGAAAATATAACCTGTATTAGTAGATTACATGTATAAATTGAAAATACCAATAAACCCGTAATCTTTAAATCTGAAGACAGTCATTTATTCCAATATATGTCAAAATTAAAGTGCTAAAATTATATGGGAAGATATACACGTACTACTTATAATGTCCGATTATTAGTAGAAGATTACCCGTTTTGCAATATGAGTCACAAATGTTTTTTGGTAAAATACAACAGACGACGTAATAAATTGAATATATAATTAATCCCCTTAATCTTCATACCAGAAGACTGTACTTGATTCCAATATATATGCCAATATACCTGTACTACTTATATTCTCGTAGGTTAGAAGATATACCCGTGCATTCCTAGAAGATTACTCGTACAACGTACAATATGCGTGTGTCAGCAATTTTTGCCGCAATAAAACAATGGCGTAATAACTTAAAAATATCAATAATCCCTGAATCAAGAATTCCGGAAAATATCAATAATAATAATGTTTAAACCTGAAGAGTGTAATTGATATTATCCAGTCCAAAATGAAATGGCAATGAAATGTATTTTATATACATATCTTCATTATTCAAATCGGAAAGGATTTAATAAAAACCGTCTGCCGCATAAACACATTGGATTTAAATCCGTTGCTAAGCGACATGATATCATTTGCTTCAAATAAATTGGTAGAAAAAACATCGTCTAAATAGATATATTTCTATGGAGCATTTGGCGACAGTTTCGTCAAATTAGCGGCATTTTAAAAAATCGCCAAATTTATCGCCAAGTGGGACTGTAGAACTGACAGTTCCACTTTGCGACAAATTGACGAAATATCATCACAATACTATCCCCTAACAAAAAACAATTAATATCATTTATGTAGCGCAATTTTATCAATTTCAAGATATTTTTATAGATTTGAAAACATTTTTATCAATTTGGTGACATTTTAAAAATTCGCTAAATGTATTACTAAGTAGGATGGTTGGTCTGACAGATAAATGCTAACCAAACATCATTTCAGTACTCTCTTCTAACAAAACAAAAAAAAATTTCATTGATATGTTGAAGACCCAAGCCACACGACCAACCCGAAGGTTTATGGCAGCTGTTTGTGTGTCGTTTATATCAATTTGGCGACATTTCCGTCAATTTGGCAAAGTTTAAGAAAAGTTGTTAAATTAGCGATATCCCTCCAAATTCGTAGCTTTGAATTTGCAGATCTGAATGAAACATTCTTATCCCGTTTCAATATACTAAATGAAAACACTAAAATTGTATTAGAAGATATACCCGCTCTACTCTTTTTCTGTTTCAACAATCGGCTATATGAATTTATTGGCTAAACACAATATATGAGTTTAGTAGCTAAATGCGATATAAGCTTGAAAACTCTTTGCCAAAATAAATGAAATTGATGTACGCAGTCAGCAATTAATATAATTAAAAGAAAAATCAAACCGTCCATTCATAAGATATACTTTTATATCCATTTATTTATTATTTAAATCGAAAAAAAATAATAAAAACATTAACAAACACATTTAATTTAATTGCGATGCCGAGCAACATGATATATCCTCCTAAAATGTTAAAATTTATTAACCACTAACAGCACACCCGTTATTCGTACGGAGTGTATAATTTAAAGAAACTTAAAGTTCGCAATCATGTGCAAATTCTGCTAAAATATTAAATTTATTGCTCCTAAAGAGAAGTTTAAGAATATATGTTCTCACTATGCAAAATTATCTTCACAATCAGATCTGAAGAATAAAACATCCTGCCCCCTTTTGTAAGCAAATTTACAGAAGAAAAAATAGGAATTGAATGAATATATGCAACCCCATACTAATTATATTGTCGCAGATCAGAAAATATGCCAATGTGTTAGTAGAAGATTACCCGTATTACAATATGCGTCTCAAAAATATTTGCCAAAATAAAAGAGATGACATAATAAATTGAAAACATCAATAATATCCGTACTCTTTATACCAGAAGGTCGTAATTGATTCCAATATATGCCAATATATATCAAAACATATGTCAATATACCTGTACTACTTATATTCTCGTAGATTAAAAGATATACACGTGTATTTGTAGACGAGTCGTACAACATACAATATATGAGTTTAAACAATTTTTGTCATAATAAAATAATTGCATAATAACTTGAAAATATCAATAATCCTTGAATCAATAATCCCCGAATATATAAATAATAATAATTTTTAAACCTGAAGACCGTAATTGATATTATCCAGTCAAAAATGCTATAAGAAAAATCAAATCGTTCTTTTCTAAAATATATTTTTATATCCATTTATTTATTATTCAAATCGAAAAAATAATTATTAAAATTAACAGACAGATTTAATTTAATTGCGTTTCTGAGTAACATGATATAAGATAGAATCTTATAACATGTTAAATATGTCATGTCTTATAACATAAACTGCGAAATTAAATAACGATTTTGATTTCTCTATACTTCTCATTGTTCCGTAAAAGCTTGTTTTAAATAAACCATGAACCATGGAGATAGATTTCCCCTTTAAATCATGTTTCAAACAATTCATGTTTTCAGAAAGTGACTAATTAACGCAAAAAATCTCCCATCAAACTCAGAGATTAAATTTTAATTCACTTTCAAACGATTTTCAAGCTTTTCGTTTGGATAAACCACGGAGTTAGGGAGTAGAACTCCTAGGAAAAAGTTCCGTTTTTCATTAATATCTCGACAACCCCAGGTCTTAGAAACTCGAAACTTGGACAAAATTTATGGGGGGATATTTCAAGGCTATTCACCAAATTTCATTAAATTCGGTTCAGCCGTTTTTCCGTGATGATGAGACAAACGAAAATTTCGTTTTTTACTAATATCTCGAGAACCACTGGTTGTAGAAACTCAAAACACGGATATAATTTTAAGTGGGGCTATTTCTGGGCTACCCACAAAATTTCATCAAATTCGGTTCAGCCGTTCTCCCGTGATGGTGTGACAAACAGACAGACAGACAGACAGACAGACAGACAGACAGACAGACAGACAGACAGACAGATTTTCATTTTTATTTATATAGACTAAATATTTCTTAATACAGCGATTGTACTAATTCAAATGTTAATTTTACTGCATCCAATAATATGTATATATATACATATATTTTTCCAAAATAGAATTGGTTTGCACAATACTACATTTTAAAGATTAACCAAGTAATTAATAATTTACAGCAGAACGGCTATAAATTTTTAATGCATTTTTACTTATTTTTCGGCTGAGTTATGCAAATGGTAGAAAAAAGAGTTACACATATGTGATGGTCATATATAATTAAGTATAGAGAAATGTGCTATATTTAAAACATAAAGATTTACTATATAAGTGCTTCAAAATACTCAACTACAGTATAATCTTTGAAAAATGTGTTCAATTGATTGAAAACAATTGAACTTATAAGCATTTTTTTCATAGAATACAAATTTGAAATGTTTAAGTGATAAAATGTGATGGGACTATTGAATAGGATCTAATAAAATCTGTGAAACTCTGGTTAAACTTTTTATATGTGTATCTTCGTAAATTTTTAATTTTTTAAAGTCTATGTTCAGTATTTTATAAATTTATCGCTGTTTCAAAAAATGAATATTTTTTAACTCATTTAAATAAATGTGATCACTGCCACTGGTATCTTAAATGAATTTTTTGAAAACAAAATTACCATTTAGTAAAAACATAAATAATTGATGAAATGCACGGTGGCCATAAAATAACGTGAGGTGTTCAGAGCCCTCTAGCGAGTAATGTATTGAACGAAACATAACAAAATTCGGTGGACGCACAAAGTGGAACATGAGGTTTCGATTTCTACAAAAAAAAAGTTCCAAAAGTCAACTCCAGGGGAAATTTTGGCTTTGCAAAAGTGTAGTAGTGTGAATAATGAATGAGTAAATGCCAAATGAGACAGTACACATCAATTTTTTTTAACAATGCATGGCGCCTATTACTGTCAGTTGCAAATGAGGTTCAATATGACCACCATTCTGATATTCCGAGAACTAACTGCATGCGTTATACGACATTTACCACCGGTAGTTTCAAATCGTTCAGTCGTGTTTCTTAAGTTTGTTAAGCTCATCGGCCCTCGCCGTAACTTCTTCAACCGCCGAAATTCACAAAGAGCAGCATTGGCATTCTCGTTCTTCTGATAATACAACTTCAATAACAATGCGCGGTGATTTAAGACAAGAGCCATCGAAAGGTGCTAGGTAGACCGCCGCAGAATGATGAGAATTCTTCTAGACTTTCTTTTCATCCACATGATCGCTACACGGAACGCGATTATGTAAATTAGTTCATTTTACTCGGAAAACAGCGCCAAAATTTCCCCCTGGAGGCGACTTTTGGAACATTTTTTTTTAGAAATCGAAACCGCATGCTTCACTGTGTACGCCCGCCGAATTTTGCTACGTTTCTTCCAACATATTACTCACTAGAGGCCTCTGAACATTATTTTATGGCCACCATGTATATTAACCGGTTTCTAAGGCATAAGAGGGCCTTCTTCGACAGTATTACAGAAAATGTAGGTACAGCCATTACAGAAAGCCATTACAGAAAATGTAGGTAAATTTGTGTATAACATTTTCCTTCCAACATACATTTCCTTGCCTTTGTGTTAGTCTGCTAATTATAGCTTATGCTGAAGAAGGAGGTTATTTTTCTTATTGAAATCAGTTTATTTAAATATTCATCCATTTTTGATCTAATTATGGAAGTAAATTTGATTTGACATTTTAAGATATTATACATAGATTGCACAAAAATAAACTCTGAATAATATAGTTCCACAAGATAAAATTATATTTGATTCACTTTTAAATGATAGCTCAAATATAATACTACTTGAAAGAAATTGAAAAATCGATGTAAATATGAATGTAATATGCATTTATAATACATATAAAAATTGTACGATAGCCGTAAAATTATTTTTTTAATTTTAAATTCAATTTAATATACCAGAAATATTACTATAGCAAAAGTTAGCAATATGCATTTAGAATCATATAAAAATTATATGATAGCCATAAAATTAAATTTATTATCTTATATTCAATTTACTATACCAGAAATACTACTATAGCAAAAATTATTTAATATAATAATTTCAAATTCATATTACTATCCTTAAGTAATTTTAAATCGAATGCAGGTATCTCCGTACATATTGATCAGAAATATTACTATGAATGTACTCAGCTATGTCACTGATAACGTATTAACAAATATGAATTACTATGTTAAGTGAGTAATGACAGATACGTCATGCACCTTTCCTTAAACGCAAACTACTGCATAGCATATATAATACTGACTCATCATGCTTTGGAGTAGGATTATATGATGAGGTGCGATTGGATTTGATTTGAAAATACACATGGCTCAATATGAATATATATTTTATGATCAATTCGTACTGCATTTATGCTGCGTTTATATCTGTTTTAAGCTTTTTAATATTAATATTGCATTATTTTATGTTTATAAAAACAAGTGGTATATCGCTTTTTTATCTCTTCTGTGGTGTTAAAAGAAATTGTATATATATATATATATGTATATATATATATATATAATAGTAAATACATCATCAAAATGAAAAAGGGGGGGAGGTACAAAGGAAAGGGGGATATATATATATATATTCAGAAAATCTTATTCAATAGAATATCAGCCAAATATAAGCAAATCCATCTGAAAAATAGTTGTAATAATATTCCATATTTTGATTCAGTACCCAAGTTTCATAAATACTCTGTAGCTCTTCGAACTATTACTAGTGGGCATAATTCTTACATTACTATTGCTGCTAAATAATTATTACAAATTTTAAAAGAAGTATCCATGTCAGATGATATCTCAAATAATTGTCATATTGTGCGAAACCGTTTTGATTTAGTTAAAGAATTAAAACATTTTACTAATATTCATAGTATTTATACTTTTGATTTCAAAGAGTTGTTCAATAATATCGATATAGATGGTCTGTATAGAATTATTTTTAAAAAAATATATAATATCACCCTAAAATACTTAACTTTTCTTTTTAAAAAAATATTTAATTTCACTTTCTATGAGAATTATATTCAACACGGTGGTACTTTTTTAACCAACAGTTTTGTTTCCCACAAGGGGTGTCGAAAGCCCAGGACGACCGACCCTCAAGGGGTGTAGAAGACCCAGACCGTCCGACTCGTCCAGGGGACTAAGAGCACCTATTTGGACGGCCGGGAACCCCCCCCCCCCCCTCAAGGGGTGTGTGCCTCATCATTATTAGCTAATCTTTATTCTTCTAAGCAACGAAAATTAATCCTGGATTGCATAATATGTACATGTTTATATATTTAGATGACATATTATGCGTATCCCATAATAATATCCCTATAGTATTTAACTTTTATCCCAATAATTTACAATTTAATGCAAGTAATAATGACTCTAATGTTGCAAAAGTTTTAAATTTAAATTTAGATTTACAAAATTTAAATATGGCTATAAACGTATTTGATAAAAGAGACGTTTTCTAATTTAATACATCAAAAATACAATACTTTGACACTTGTTTGCATATATCAGTTTTTAGAATTATTATAATAATCCACGTTCTTAGAATCAATAAAATATGTGATGAAAATTATAAATTAGCACACTTTATAGATTATTGAGTATAGCGACTAATAATGCATATCCTCCCGAATTCGTAATTAAAATTATCAACTCGACGTATCAAATTCCACTCGATAACATTCAAGTCAACTTACCCAATTATGGTGGCTAATAATATGAAAAAAAAAAAAATATTTATTAATTATATAAATAAATAAAAATGAATAATAAAAAATAAACTAGAAAAATTAGAAAAATAAAAAAATCGGAAAATAACATACATTAATATTAATGTTTTGAATTTTATTTTCGCTAAAAAATTGTAATTTAGCCAGTTTGATGCAATGACTTGGGCGCCCTTATAATGTTGTTTATAATGTTGTTTAGTGGCAGTCTCGTTTATTCATTTCTTCTATCAATCACTTGTTAATAAGAATTTTCATCTATGCTTCATGTTCATATCCTGTTCTACTTATATGGGTAATTGTCCTGTTTTCTGCTCTGTCTAAATGGACGAATATGGGATGGTCGCATGGATCATTTGTTCAGCCTCCTAGGATGTATTTCGTCATGGTGATTCCGGTGCTGCTCGATATTTTGCATACTGTTGCAAATGTTCGCACCTAAACGTGGTGAAAGATGAAGGGTTCCTATCTCATGGTAATACTAGATTTCACAATTTTTCTTATTTTCAAGTGTTCCTCTTTTGGTGCTTGTAGTCTGGTTTTTATATATATATATATATATATATATATATATATATATATATATATATATATATATATATAATTTTTATTTTACTTGTTTTATAATATATACCTGAGATTGATCATTAGTAGAAAATGTTCTGTATAGCAAAAGTAAAAGGAAGATGGACTAAAATGTAAATGTGACATCAAAAATACTATACGACAATCCGTTGAATATTTTACAGAAACATGATAATAAACATAATAAATAAAACAGGTATTAAATTAGTATAAAAAAATCCCTTTTTCCCTGTTCCATATATAAGTTAAGGAATGAAATGAGAATTATATGTAGTAAAGATGGGTGATTTTTTTTTTTGCAGCTGCACATTAAGATGAAATCTATATAAATAAAAATGAAAATCTGTCTGTCTGTCTGTCTGTCTGTCTGTCTGTCTGTTTGTCACACCATCACGGGAGAACGGCTGAACCGAATTTGATGAAATTTTGTGGGTAGCCCAGAAATAGCCCCACTTAAAATTATATCCGTGTTTTGAGTTTCTACGACCAGTGGTTCTCGAGATATTAGTAAAAAACGAAATTTTCGTTTGTCTCATCATCACGGAAAAACGGCTGAACCGAATTTAATGAAATTTGGTGAATAGCCTTGAAATATCCCCCCATAAATTTTGTCCAAGTTTCGAGTTTCTAAGACCTGGGGTTGTCGAGATATTAATGAAAAACGGAACTTTTTCCTAGGAGTTCTACTCCCTAACTCCGTGGTTTATCCAAACGAAAAGCTTGAAAATCGTTTGAAAGTGAATTAAAATTTAATCTCTGAGTTTGATGGGAGATTTTTTGCGTTAATTAGTCACTTTCTGAAGACATGAATTGTTTGAAACATGATTTAAAGGGGAAATCTATCTCCATGGTTCATGGTTTATTTAAAACAAGCTTTTACGGAACAATGAGAAGTATAGAGAAATCAAAATCGTTATTTAATTTCGCAGTTTATGTTATAAGACATGACATATTTAACATGTTATAAGATTCTATCTTATATCATGTTACTCAGAAACGCAATTAAATTAAATCTGTCTGTTAATTTTAATAATTATTTTTTCGATTTGAATAATAAATAAATGGATATAAAAATATATTTTAGAAAAGAACGATTTGATTTTTCTTATAGCATTTTTGACTGGATAATATCAATTACGGTCTTCAGGTTTAAAAATTATTATTATTTATATTTTCGGGGATTATTGATTCAAGGATTATTGATATTTTCAAGTTATTATGCAATTATTTTATTATGACAAAAATTGTTTAAACTCATATATTGTATGTTGTACGAATCTTCTACAAATACACGTGTATATCTTTTAATCTACGAGAATATAAGTAGTACAGGTATATTGACATATGTTTTGATATATATTGGCATATATAGGAATCAATTCCGACCTTCTGGTATAAAGAGTACGGATATTATTGATGTTTTCAATTTATTACGTCATCTCTTTTATTTTGTCAAATAACGGGTAATCTTCTACTAACACATTGGCATATTTTCTGATCTGCGACAATATAATTAGTACGGGGTTGCATATATTCATTCAATTCCTATTTTTTCTTCTGTAAATTTGCTTACAAAAGGGGGCAGGATGTTTTATTCTTCAGATCTGATCGTGAAGATAATTTTGCATAGTGAGAACATATATTCTTAAACTTCTCTTTAGGAGCAATAAATTTAATATTTTAACAGAATTTGCACATGATTGCGAACTTTAAGTTTCTTTAAATTATACACTCCGTACGAATAAGGGGTGTGCTGTTAGTGGTTGATAAATTTTAACATTTTAGGAGGATATATCATGTTGCTCGGCATCGCAATTAAATTAAATGTGTTTGTTAATGTTTTTATTATTTTTTTTCGATTTAAATAATAAATAAATGGATAAATGGATATAAAAGTATATCTTATGAATGGACGGTGTGATTTTTTCTTTTAATTATATTAATTGCTGACTGCGTACATCAATTTCATTTATTTTGGCAAAGAGTTTTCAAGCTTATATCGTATTTAGCTACTAAACTCATATATTGTGTTTAGCCAATAAATTCATACAGCCGATTGTTGAAACAGAAAAAGAGTAGAGCGGGTATATCTTCTAATACAATTGTAGTGTTTTCATTTATTATATTGAAACGGGATAAGAATGTTTCATTCAGATCTGCAAATTCAAAGCTACGAATTTGGAGGGATATCGCTAATTTGACAACTTTTCTTAAACTTTGCCAAATTGACGGAAATGTCGCCAAATTGATATAAACGACACACAAACAGCTGTCATAAACCTTCGGGTTCGTCGTGTGGCTTGGGTCTTCTACATACGAGTCAATGAATTTTTTTTTTTGTTTTATTAGTAGAGAGTACTGAAATGATGTTTGGTTAGCATTTATCTGTCAGACCAACCATCCTACTTAGTAATACATTTAGCGAATTTTTAAAATGTCACCAAATTGATAAAAATGTTTTCAAATCTATAAAAATATCTTGAAATTGATAAAATTGCGCTACATAAATGATATTAATTGTTTTTTGTTAGGGGATAGTATTGTGATGATATTTCGTCAATTTGTCGCAAAGTGGAACTGTCAGTTCTACAGTCCCACTTGGCGATAAATTTGGCGATTTTTTAAAATGTCGCTAATTTGACGAAACTGTCGCCAAATGTTCCATAGAAATATAACTATTTAGACGATATTTTTTGTACCAATATATTTGAAGCAAATGATATCAT